>JAJHZJ010000010.1:6683514-6688514 GCA_023548195.1 Bettongia penicillata ogilbyi
TGACCAGCTGGGAAAGCCCTCCCACACTGACCTTTGGAGCTTTCCGTGTCAATTGTGGGTTGAGGAATCTGGGACCCTTCCTGTTGGGATCTCTGCCCCTGGAAGTCTGTTGAAGTCCTATTCCTCTCAGTGCTGTGTGTCCAGGGCTGGGCTCCACTCTGCTCAGTGTTCTGTGAGATAAACCTTTCCTGTTGGCCTTCTTACTTTTGGCTGGAAACCTCTTTCGCTTTGTTGTTCTTTGACTTCTGCTGCTCTAGAATTTGTTTAGTCATCCTTTACTGGTATTTTGTGGGCTGTTAGGGGAAGCACTAGAGTACATGTGTCTTTCTACTCCACTTTCATGGCTCCATCCCCCCCTTATACACTTTTTAGTGATAGAGGGCCTCACAATCCTTGAGAAATAGTGCCTCATTAGAAAATTAACAAAAGGTGAAGGCCTTCCTACAAATCTTCCCAGGCCCATTGGGTGCAGAAGATCTTTCCTAAACACATCATTCAATCCAAGACTCTTTTTACTAAAAGAAAAACAGCAAAAGATCCTACTTTCTTACCCTTACAATCTCTTTATAAGATTATGTAGCTCACCTCTCTCCATCTTTTCCACAATGATATTATGAACATTTTATCAACTGTCTTCTTAAAATCTATCTTTCTAACCCTGACAAAACCATTTGAGCAATGCTGCATTCTCTCTTATTAGTTAACACTGTTCTACTCTCCTAAATAAAAGTTGTTTCCTTTCTTTGACACTTTTCTCCCTATAGTCAATACAAAAAAAGCCCTTTTTCCATCTTTATTTTTTCTCTCCAGCCTCAGATCATCCTGAGGTAAACACTCCTCATCCAATACTGAAAGATCCATACCATGCTAGTATATTGTTTCAATTACCTGCGCTTGTATTCATCTTCTGTGCGTAGCTTTTAAAGCCTAAAATGCCTTCTCAAGTATGCTCATCATCAGTTTCTTTTGACAACTCCTTGTTCTGCTATTTCTCTTCTCTATTAATATTCCACAGACTATTATATGTTAGATAAAACAATGCCTCTTGTAGCTGAATAGAAGTATTAGCAGTTAATCGCATCATTTTTAGGCTCACTGAATCATCTTTGGTGGAAGTCCAACAATAGACAGCTTGTTGTGTACCTCATTGTTTCCCTTCATGATTTGGATTTCTTTTATTCTTTGTCTATATTTCAAAATCCCCTTTTCCATGTGTCTTGCAGAACATGACTATTTGGTATGCCAGCATCTATTTAAACTGATATTCTTAGCATTTTCATGGATCAATGTTGTGTCTGGAAGATTGAGGGCAATAATTGAGTTAGAACTAAGAGTCTGTTTCCAGGAAAGTTTATTGGCTTAGTTCTATAGGCTACTTTAAGGTTTGTATCTACAATACTGGGGATTTGTTTTCTATGAAAAACAGTAAACTACTGATGCATGTTACTAGCCACAAGTTGCATGCCTTGCTAGGAATTCAGGAGGTGGTCATTTTTATTTTTACATTTGATCAATTTTTACAATTTCACTTCATGAGCTGCTTTAATCCTGATGTCAAAAGCCTTTAAAGATAAACTTTTTATAATTTCTGCTAATGGTGAGCTGTTCTTAATTACTTTCATAAACCCCTCTATTTTTTACAGACAAATGAACATAATTTAGCTCTTTGTTGGACATTCCTTAGTTGACTAAATTCATGTGGATTTCTCCCTTTTAGGGGCTTTTGCTCCATGATTGGATTGTAATTACTACACAGCATCTATACAGAATATAATATAATCCAGAAATAAGTTTTATTACATGAAACAAATCCAATGCCATGAATCTGTTATTAACTTTTTTTAAATTTAATTTTATTATAATTTTTTTAATGTTCTACAATCACTTCCTTAAAATTAAGATTTTATTCCCCCCCCCACGCCTTCTCCCCACTACCCCCTTCCCTCCCCATGACAGCATACAATTCTGTATAGGTTCTACATATATTCTCCTATTGAGCACATTTTCACTATAGTCATGCTGTGTAGTCACACTAAAATAAATGGAAGAAATCATATAACAAATCATAACATAATACACTAAAACCCCCCCACACACAAACATGATCTGCTGTACTCTGCAGATGACTTCCACATTTCTTTCTCTGAGTGTGGAAGGCATTTTGCCTTAGAAAACCACCACTGGGATTTTTTTTTCAGTAAGTTCTTGTGTTATTATGAAGTTCCAAGTCTACCAGAAAAAACTCTCACACACTGTGGTCATTGCTGTGCACAAAGTTCTCCTGGTTCTGCTCCTTTCGCTCAGCATCAGATCATGTAAGTCCTTCCAGGCCTCCCTGAAGTCTTCTTGTACATCATTTCTTATGGCACAATAGTACTCCATTACATTCATATACCATAATTTATTCAGCCATTCCCCAATTGATGAGCATCCCCTTGATTTCCAGTTTTTGGCAACTACAAAGAGTGCAACTATAAATATTTTTGTACATGTGGGACCCTTTCCCATTTTTATGATCTCTTGGGGATGCAGTCCTAGTAGCGATTGCAGGGTCAAATTGTATGCACATTTTTGTAGCCCTTTGGGCATGGTTCCAAACCATTCTCCAGAATGGTTGGATAAGCTCACAGTTCGACCAACAATGAATTAGTGTTCCAACTCTCCCACATCCTCTCCAGCATTTATCATTTTCTTGTTCTGTCATGTTTGCCAATCTTATAGGTGTGATGTGGTACCTCAGAGTTGTTTTGATTTGCATCTCTCTAATCAATAGTGATTTAGAGCACTTTTTCATATGATTATAGATCTCTTTAATTTCTTCCTCTGAAAGGTGCCTGTTCATATCCTTTGACCATTTGTCATTTGGGGATATTATTAGTTTTTAATATGACTTTGTGATGTCAGCTTGCCCCTCAACTCCTGGACTTCCCTTTTGGATGACTTAAATTGTTAGGAAATGTTTCCAGAAATCAATACCAAGTTGACCTCTTCATGACCTCTATCCATTGCTCCTGGTTCTCACATATCATGGACTGATGATTCTACATGATCTTTGTTATCCTCTTAGGGTATTTCACAGTTTTTCACATTTTTCTTTAAGTATATTTCCAAGAACTGAACCCAATACTTAAAATTAAGCCCACTGAGGGTAGATTCCAATGCGAAAATCATCTTCTTGGATTGTACAGAGCCAGATAACAGAAAAAAACATCAGAAACTTGCTTGAGCTCTCCAAAATTCTCCTCCAACAACTTTATATAATACCTGAAAATGAATTCTGGAATGTCAGAATCCACAAAATGATGGAACAAAACATCCAGTCCAATTCAACTTAGGATGGCAAGAAAGGTCTGTTTTGGGCAAAAGGAAATCACAGCCCAATGTAAGTGTTGCTAGGGCCAGCCAATGGGAGGTCCCTAGCCCATCATAGGTCAGCAACTGAGGTTCTCTGGCCCTGGTGCAGCAGATCAGTGCATAGTGAGTCATCTATGAGACCTCCAGCCTCCAGCACAACAGACCAGTGGCACTGGGCACAGCAATCTAGAATTTAGGTCACAGTATAGTGGTTAAGTCGCTAGACCCAGAGGCTTCAGTACAGCAAGCCAGGGATCAGGGCCTGGCCCCATCACAAGAAGCTTGGGACAATGCTGTTTTTTTGTCAGGTGTAGAGTTCAACTTTAAAAGTCATGAAATAGTTTGGAAAATGACCAAAAAGCAAACACCCACAAATATTCTGACCATAGAGAGCTACTATGGTGACATGGAAGATCAAAAGACAATCTCAAGAGAGAACAATATCAAAATGACCAAATGTGAATGCTCAAAGATAAATGTAAAATTGGACTCAGGTCCAAAAAGAACCCTAGACAAGGGAAAATGTAAATGAAAAATGAAATAAACGAGGTAGAGGAAATATTGGAAAGAAAGAAATGAGGGCTACATGAGAGAATATGGGAGGGAAAGATTCAATAGCTTGGTAAAGGAAGCACAAATGATAAAAATGGGGGAAAACACATACACAAATTCAATTAAAAAAACCCAACTCCTTTAAAAATAGAATTGGCCAAATGGAAAAGGAGGTAGAAGAGTTAACTGAAGAAAACCATTCCTAAAAAATAGATTTAGGCAAGTAAAAGTTAATGATTCCATGAAATAAAAAAAAAATTAATCAAAGCAAAAATTACTTAAAAATATAAAACAATGTATGAACTATCTCATTGGAAAAACAACTGACCTGGAAAATAGATCCAGGACAGATATTTAAGAATTTTTGGACTACCTGAAAGCCATATTCAAAAAAATAGCCTAGACAGCATTTCTCAAAAAATTATAAAGGAAAACTCTCCTGATATCCTAGAATCAGAGAGTAAAATAATTGAAAGGATCCACCAATCACATCATGAAAGAAATCTCACTGTGTCAGTACCCTGGAATGTTATAGCCAAATTCTAGAACTCTCAGGCAAGAAGAAAATACTGCATGGAGTTTGAAAGAAACAATATGAAGATTAAGAAGCCACAGTCAGGATTAGAGAGGATATAGCAGCTTCTACATTAAAGTAATGAGAACTTGGAATGTGATATTCTAGCAGGCAAAGGAGGCTCGATTGCAAACAATAATGACATACACAGCAAAACTGAGCATGATTCTTCAGGGGTGAAAATGGATATTCAATGAATCAGAGGGCTTTCAAACATTACCAATGAAAAGAGCTAAACAGAAAATTCAGTTTTCGAATATGGGACTCAAGAAGACCATACAAAGGTTAACAGAGAAAAGAAAACACAAATTATTCAATAAGGTTAAGATGTTTACCTCCTTACATAGAAAGATGATAATTGTAACTCTTAAGCACAATATCATTATTAGGGAAGTTAGAAGGAGTATACATAGAGGATAAGGGTATAAGTTGACTTTGAAAGGATGATATAAAAAATAAGGGATGAGATAGAAGATTGCACTGGGAGAAGAGGGGAGGAAGAGGTACAATGCTGTAATTT